>CM046446.1:14206610-14249110 GCA_025506515.1 Flaveria trinervia
ATATATTCTGACGTTGAGTACGCATGTATGAATATGTTTACGCATACATTACATCATGCATTTGTTAAATAGGGTAACTAATATTGGGGCTGAGATGTGGGCAAGTATTTATTTACAAGACTAATACAACAGTACTTGTGTTTTTTGGTTGGCGTACTTACACTTTAGTGTTATGTACACTGTATTCAATCCAAATTCAGATGGATATAGTAAGTGTTACAAAAATAAATCAACAGTAGCACCACTAACTGAAATAACTACTGTAAATCTATGTTTCTAAAATTTAGAAAAAATGAGAAAAAATATAATATTGTTAAAAACAAGTTTGATATTCAATACAGATTTTTCTAGAGATGGCACAACAGGTTTAATTTACCTTGTGGTGGCTCTCTCTTAATCCATTACCCTTTTATGTTCATTAATTTATTAGATATAACTATGTGCTGACAGAGGTTACCAATACAACAATATTATAATATTGTTGGATGTTTTGTAATCAAGAAATAAGTCAAATAAAAGTCAAAATCAAAAAAATTAAAACTGTTAGTTAGGCGGGAATTAAAGGGTTAGTTACGTTAGTTTTAGTAGTTTGTAACCACCATTGTATGGGTATAAATACCCTATTTGTATGTTGAATTATGTGTGGAATAACAGAAGTAATGCATGTTTAATTTTGTTCTTGTTTGACCCTGTTCCTCCACCAGGTTCCCTGCACAAATCTATGCCGTACCCATCGATTGTTCATCCAATTCGATCATCGATCCAGGGCCTCAACAAATATCAACCCAGATCTATGTAAATAAACGAAGATTAAAGAGTTTTTATCCGCTATAGATAGGCTTCATATGATCATAAGTAAATGGGTCTGTAACTACTATTGCTGAAACATTTAATCATGAATAAAGTACCTCAAGATACTTCAAAAGTTTCTCTGAGTTGAGGCCTAATGGCCCGGAATAAATTACTTGTCCTCCTGTTTTCATTAACAGTAGCTGGTGCAAATAAATCTTATCAGTGCAATCCATTATAAAGTTTATGTATCTTTTGTGAAGTACAAATACAATACCTCATCAAAGGCTTCAAAAATATCAATGCCAGGTTGATGTATAGTGCAAACGACTGTCCTCCCTGTGTCTACTGTGTTTCTCACGGTTCTCATGACAATTGCTGCTGCTCTTGCATCAAGTCCAGTAGTCGGTTCATCCATAAATATGATTGATGGATTAGCAACAAGCTCTACTGCAATCGTCAATCTCTTTCTCTGTTGAGTTGATAAACCACTAACACCTGGGATCCCCACAATTATGTCCTTAAGATTCTTTAGTTCAACCAGTTCCATCACCTCCTCCACAAAAAGCTAAAAAAGTATATATATAAAAAAGAAACATAAATTATATCACTTTAAATCCATCAGCCCATTGAAGAATAGTGTTTGTTATTTTTACCATCTTCTCATCTACAGTGATATCTTTTGGGAGTCGGAGGAATGCCGAAAAAACTAGAGATTCATAGACAGTGACTAATGGTGAATGGATATCGTTTTGTTCACAGTATCCAGAGATCCTAGTGAATGTTTGTTGAACTTTTGGGAATCCAGAGATTCTTATATCGCCTTCTATGTAGCCACCTGTCTTTCGTCCCGATAAGACATCCATCAAAGTTGTTTTCCCGGCTCCACTGATTCCCATCAATGCTGTCAGGACACCGGGCCTAAATGCACCACTTACCTCTCTAAGTAACTGAAGGTTGTCGCCTTCTGCAGCACCTTTTTCCTTCATTTCCTGTTGATTGATACCAAAAATATCACCCCCTATCTTTCATACTATGTGACAAGTGTGATATGAACAAAATGTCTTGGTCAATGATATCATTTTCACTTCTGTTTCGGGCTAAAAAATAAATGACTGTGTAGTGAGTTCATTTATATCAATAGACAACACACTTACTGGGGGCATATCGACATAGTAGTTAATGTTTTCAAATGACATGGAGAGTGGAGTAAATGGAAGGATCATCCCTCTTTTGGGAGCAGCAGTCTCGAGACTTGAATCTGCATTTATATTATGGTTCTTCGCGGTCACCTTTTCCTCTGGAAAAGTATATTCGGTTAATTGAATGGGCATCTAGCACAATTCTTTTTATATACGTAATATCCCTTACTTGAGGTTTTTGCATGAATAACATGATCAATTTCTTCACATTGGCTGCATCTTCAAGTATGGTTGCTTGTGGCTTCCCAGGAGCTAATAGTCAAATAGAAAAATAAATAAATGTCAAATGCCACATGCGCTACAGAATATAAAAAGTATTCCGATATTTAACCTCATGAGTGAGAGAAACGTGCAAATCATATCAACTAGTTAACACTTATAAATGCATGAAAAATGTTTACACTTGCATCTGTGAAAAGTATGTATAAAGGTACTAAGAAAAAAATGTTTGTACTTGAAAGGGTGGAATAAATGTAGAGTTTGTGTACACTAAACAATGTATTTATCAATTGTTACACCTAATTTCTTCATGCGAGGGGAAGGGTGGTTAATCTGTCTGCAGATGTTTTCTCTTTTATAAAACAATCTAGTGCAGAAACTATAAACGTTACATTTCTTATGACTTGTTCACATCTATATAGGCTACATTTACTTTTTACATGTTTACAAGTAGGAATACTTTAACAAAATATTTGCACGGCCTCAAAGAAATATGTGATATATCTGTTGTGCTGGTTGTATGTTGGTTCTAAAACATATGCGTGCTGAATTACCATCTAAATATGCAAGAGCTAAAGTGAAGAGAATGTTGAAAAGGACTGCTAAACCAAAAAGAGCAGCTGCTCCTATCCAAAACCATTTTCTGTCAGGGTTTACTCCAAAGTCTCGTAAGATTACTACACCTAGGCTGGTGGTGTTGTCAGATGCCTGAAATCCAGTAGATCTTTTAGTCGGCGTCATTGTAAATTAATAAACAAACATGTAGAAACCACCTACCAATTTGTTCATCCACCTTGGCGCAAACAGTTCATTTGTTGCAAAGGCATTAAAACCGTAGCTTAAAGGTGAAACCCAATAGGCCCATTGCCACCAGCCTGGAATTCGGCCTGTTACATAAGTAGTTCATCATCAGGTTCTGAAATCCATCTAACTCCTTGATTAAAAGTTTAGTTGAATAAAGGAGGTTGTGTTAATCAACAAATACCTTTGTCCTTAGTATTTGGTAAACGTGTTAAATATGATTATACAACAATATTACTATGGTCTAAGTCACTGAATAGAACAATAAAGAAGGTTGTACATGTTGAAAATAGACTTTGGGTGACTTTCAACCCATTTGACTAGCTGCTCATTATCTATTACTATTAGTAAGTCAATTCGATTGAATCTTTCATCAATGATATTTTGTATACGCAACTGACCTTTAGGAAGAACAATCCCACCCAGAAGGAAACATGACTCAAGAATTAGTGTTCCTGCAGTGTTGGCTATGGTCATTGTTCTACAAACTGCAGCGATTAGCCTGAATATTCCTGACGCCATTTGCTGAATCAGAAACGTTAACAAAAAGTGCTTGAAAAACCTGATAAGGAGACAAGTTCAATTGCAGTTAACGCGTTGAAAGTTCCCAAAGTCTATTTTTCATTCATATAGCGTCTTAATTAGTCATTTTGTTAGGATATTACTAAAATAATATACTAGTTGCAATACAAGTATTTATACCTGCTAGCTTCGGGGGCAAATCCAATGACATAGTAGGTAATTACTGTCCAAACAGTAGACTCCACCAATGATATGGGGACACGTAGCATAATAGTTGGAACCGTGAACGCCCATGTAGGATGAAAAAGGAGTTCCCTGTGTTTATATAACACAGGAAGCCTCTCTACGGTCATTGGAAGTTCAGGAAACCCGTTGAACATATTAGTAATGAGTGCAAACAAAAGGGCTCCAACATAAACACCACCATCTTCTTCATTTCTTGTATGCATTCTAGTCCTCAAAAACATTGTTGCGCCGATAATTGCCACAAAGCTGATTTGAAGAGTCTTGGCTACATATATTACTGCACTTCTTTTAACAAGTAACCATTCCTTATCAAAACATGCCTTAAAGAGATCCTTTTTAGGGACCAAGTACTTTTTGAAGACTAGTGCTGATTTTTTACTCTCGGGTTCGTTGTATGGCACAAGCAGGTCATTTTGTAGCTGTTGGCCAACATGATATTGCTTGAAATGATCTGCAAATTGACAGACTGAAACATAGCTATACGGCTTGCTCTTATCGCCCCAATATTGTTCTTGGTCCTTCTGTGAGATTACCTGTTCAATATCATAAGTTATAAAAAGTTTTGATATTCTGATCCATTGTAACAATTTTTACTCCTGATTAAGTTACATATTATTGGTGGATTCTTGTTGCAAAACTGATAACTAGATCTCAAAAATTGGGTTTAATCCAAATTCTGTTATTAAGCGAGTTTGTTGAGATTTAACAATGCAACATCTCTTGAGGTGCTCATCAACCCAATTCTGTTTTCAATCTGTGAACAAACGAGTTTTCAGTTGACAAAATTATGTAATTAAACTTAAATTTTAGATGATAACAAGTTCATAAACAAAATTATAATCACAATTATAAGGAAAAAGTATACACTTAAGTTTTACTAGATTATATAAACTAGGATGAACCACTAGAAAATATAATTGGTTCATGTTTTAATTGGTAAGTAAGCAAAGATGCATCCAAGTTCATATAATCAAATACTAAAATGCTAAGCTATTACTGAATTAAACTTATATGTAATATTTCAATCTGAAGTCACTGCAACCATTTTTCAGTGCTTGAGTCATATAAACATCCACATGGTCAATATAATCAGAAAATCATTAAAGGTGTTGAGTAGAATGATGACTAGAGAAATAAACAAAAAACTGCATGATCATTACGATCTTTAACCACTTTCAAATAACACATCAAAATACCCTCGGCATTTGTTTTTGCAAGATGATCTTGTGTTGATTGAAAACACCTACAAGAAATATCTTTTAATGTGTTTTTTTTTCAAAATGATTGTATGATCCACAACTTTGGGATCAAACAGCAGAAATTAGTGGGATAGAATATTAATTACCTCTTGTAGGAAATCAGCAACTCCTTTTCTCTCTGGACATATGAATCCCAAACTCTGAAAGAAGTTAGTAATATGCTCTATTGGACCTTGATATACAATCTGACCTTGTGATAAAAAGATGATGTCATCAAACAGATTAAAAGTCTCAGGAGAAGGCTGCAGGAGTGACATTAAGATGGTGGTTTGGGTCAAGTGTGCTATCTGTTGCAGACATTTGACTATTTGAAATGTTGTTGAAGTATCTAAGCCTGATGATATCTCGTCCATAAATAGTGCCTTTGTCAATCCAACCATCATCTCTCCTATACGTAATCAACGATTATTTAAGGTTGTTGATTGGATTCTTACTTTCATTTAATGAAATACTATTGATACTTAAAATGATTATGCAATTGTAAGTATGTGGCATGTATCCTCTACGTGCGTAATTGAACATGAAGTATAAATAACCTGTTGTTAGTCGCTTTTTTTGTCCTCCAGATATTCCTCTTATCATCTGGTTTCCAACAATAGTGTCCCGACATATCTCAAGTCCCAATATCTATGTTCATATCACCAAAACAGCAAATAATCGATCTTGATACGATATAAGAAAAAATGCATGGAATAATTTGTTATTAATGACAAAAGATATCTCAAGTCCTGACATATCTCAAGTCCCAATAATTTGTTATATAACACAAAAAGGGGTGAGAACTTAATCACAAACTAAGTTATTAATGAATTGTCACCAATCCTGGGTAACATGATTATGTTTAGACTTAGGTTTTAAACCAAAAGACATAATATATGATCACCTAGTTATTAGATTAAGGTGTAAGTTCCTAAACCACCTAGTTTAGTAATTCTCACTACTTACCTTGATAATATAGTTAGTAATCATATTATTCTCAACACCTTCCATTGCAGTAGCCTGAAATGAAACGTTCACTTAGAACATTATTAAGGTATATATGAAAGCTTATATATAGAATAAAATATTATAAATTATTCCTTTAACTTATGACTCCTGCTACCTTCATGAAGAGGTCAACATCTAGCTCTGGAAATATCCCAGCCTCTTTCTCTCTTTTATCAACCTCAGCCAGCAATTCTATAACACATGATTAGTATACTTTTAATAATTTTTCCAAAAACTCTAATCCGCATAAAGTTAATGCATACAATAAGTGGAAGATGACGCGCAAAATCAGTGTGTCACACCAGTCGGGTAACTGGTAAAAAATGATAGTTTTTTGTATGGGCCAGAAACACTTTATGTTCGGCCATTTTATCAGAACAATGTATTTAAAGATTAAATTGTTAATCGTAATAATCTAACTTTTAATAAAAAATTTAGGAGGTTTTATGCATAAAAAATACACTTAAAACTACCTTTATAGCTACTTTTAAATGTACTATCTATTTAACCTATCAAAGAAACGAAATAATCCGAAGCTAGCGCGCTATTTAATAAGTACCATATCGCGATCCAACTCCGAGGCACCTAGCTGCAAAATCAGAGTTTCTTTGACTGTCATTTCTCCTACATGAACATCAGTTTGGCTGATGTAAGAAGATGTCCTCTGTGGAACAAATTCTTCAAGTTAAGCCCATTATACGTCAATTTTCCTTCAACCTATATTGATCAAATATGATGTAATCCATTTTACATATTGCATTTGTTTCAAACAATTTGATGAGCATCTTCATGAGGCTACTGCTTAAAAACTGACCGTTAAGCCATGGTCTAAGCGTCCTGCTAAAGCCTTCAAGAGTGTTGTCTTTCCGGAGGATGGTGGGCCTAATAGAAGGGTCATCCTGCATAAGAAGAGAAAAAAAAAAAAAGAATTTACGTTTTGTGTATACCCAAAAGGCCAAAATGATGGGCTGTGACTTCCCCTAAATTTTGAGTTTTTTAAAACTTTCATATATTTAGTTTGACTTTGTAGTGCTACTTTTTTTTTCTTGAAGCAAGTGTTTACTAAATGTTTGGGAAAACTTAAGAGTGATGGTTTCTAGTGTGCTTTAGTCCCAAGTCATGTTGTGATGTGAAGCTGATACAAAAGCTAGCAGAGTCATACTTGGTCTAGCTCTAAATGTGATACAAAAGGGTTCGACTTAAAGGACATAACTTGGACTACGTCTTGAGTTAGTGGCCCATAAAATAATATATTTAAACGTCTTATTGTGTTGGATCTATAATAGATAGGTAGTTTGTCCCAATCGTGGGACCCGAATTCCATCGTCTCCATTTAATACTGATCTAGTGAGTTTTTTCCTTCAATATTACTTCATTTTTAAGTCTAGAAGCCCATAAATCTTAAACTTATGCGATTCACACTGTTATTTAGGAAGTCAAAATTGTTATAATAGATTTTTATAGAATTTTTTTAAATTTTAAATATAATTTTTTATCGTTGTATTAAAAGTATTGTTGAAACTTATTTTGAAAAAAAGGAAAACATTTTCTATAGAACTAAATTTTAATCAAGTGTAAAATATGACAAGTTTTGAAATTATTTTTAGTGGGGGGAGTATGACAAATGATAGAGGGGGTGTGTATGGCCTAACCCTTTTCGAAATTTAGCTTAACGTGTTTGTTTGGACTTTAACGTACAAAAAATGTAATAATATAATACTCTAGTTAAAGAACACATCAAGATTTCTCTTATAAGTTTTTCTTTGTTTTTGTTTCACTTTGCATCATGTTCTGTCATGGTCATGTGGCTACGTACTTACGCCATATGTTTCATAATTAACCTTTCACATACATTGGTGGCATAATTTGACTTAAGAACTGTAGTTATGTCATGGTCACAAATATGAAATTTTATCAAGATGTCCAGTAGCACTTAGTAGTATTCCTTTATAATTCAGTTAATAATATATTCATCATTATGTCAATGGGTGTTGAAGTCTAAATCATTAACATAAAAGAAAATTACCTTGATGGTTTGATCATCCCCGAAACGTTACTAAGAATTTCAAGTTTTCTTCTCTTGGATAGTCCAGAACCAAGAAAATCGAAAGCCATGTCAGCAAGGTTGCGAACTGTGTTTGTTAGAGTCGGTATGGCTCTATTACCCACATAGCAATTAGTTTTTATTGTTAGATTCTCGAAACGAACTTCAACTGTTGGAAGGGTAACGTCAATCCTGCAACCCAAAAGAAGATGTAATTTGTGAGACTTCAAATTAGCTTCTTGTAACTATCAAACTGTAGAAATACATTAGGTTTTTCTAACAAGACTAGTGCCAGTCGGATACTTTTTCCATGAAGCTTTTATTGTATCTTCTGTGCTTTAGAAAAGTTTTGTTTCGTGTTGTGTTATTTTTTCCATATCACATAGGTACGATGAAAGATAACTTTATACTGTTATTAGCTTCATTACGATAAACTTCTAACTTTATACTGTTATTAGCTTCATTACGATAAACTTCGATTCGAAATCTTCGACTCACTAACTACGAAGGTGTTGATATGAGTTGTGTTTGATCTCTAAAGGGTATGGGTAAAGCTAAATTAACTTAATTAAAAAACATGTCAAATGAGTAAAGTTGAAGGTAGGCCTGAAATAGATGTTATGTTTTCTTGGTTTTGTACGTTCCTACTTGAATGGTTTCTCAAACATGTGTGATCACTTTCATATTAAAGTATTTCATATCCGTATAAAATTATTTATCGGATAAGACAGAGAGTTAATTCATGAATAATTATGCACTTTTTGTAGAAATTCATGTGAAATCATATATTAAAATCAGACTAATAGATTCATTTATGTAGAGGTTTAATTATTGCAATAAACCATTACCACCTTTCAGGAAATGACATAACTATTTACGATTATAATTGTCAACCAATGAAAGTTACATTAATAGTAATAACCTAATTATTAAGTAAGTTACTACCAACCTTTAAACCATAATAGCAACAACGTTGCTACCAATATAATAGTGATCAAACATTGCTGTGAAGATCAGTGTGACTGGACAATGATTAGGAGGTGATTGTTAGACCTAATTGGGTTTGTTCACATGTAACCCAATGTGTCAAGGGTCAATGTTTTGGGTTGGTCAAATTTGAAGTTGGCTAAGGGGTTGTTTGATTACCACTAATTTAGTAAGATCTAACTAAGTCAGAACCAGTTAGAAGTTCCGATTAAATTTGCATCTGACTAAAACTTGATTGTTTGATTCAGTATATGAATAGAACCAAATTGATTAAGTAATTACAACTCAATTAGCTTCATTTCCACTTCCAAACTCCTAACCACCACTAAAATAATCAATAACTGTTACAAAACTAACCAACATGCAAAGTATGAGAACAAAGTGAACACAAATTTAGGACTTTAATAGACGAAGTTACAAAACTAACCTCATGGTTCCACTGATACAAATCAGAGGAGATGAATCAAGGGGCGATGATGTATCGGTGGTCTGACGATGGCCCTGACAGTGGGAGGAGCGCTAAAGGGAGAGAGTCACGGCGAAGGGGGTCGCGCGGAGGGGTGGGAAGAGCGCTGGAGGGACGGCGGTGCGCGAAGGGAAGTTGATGCACCGGAGGGAGGGTGGTGACAGGAGGTAGGGGTGTTCAACTTCAGATATCTGAATCCGAATATCGGATATCTAAAATCTCGGATATTGGATTTCACTATCCAAATCCGAATCCGAATCCGAAGTTTTGGATATCTGAAATTCAGATTCGGATATCCGTTCGCATATCCGAATTCACAAATTTTATTATTTAATAAATTTTATAAAAATGTAATACTTTTTATTAAAGTATTTATCAGATATCCAAAGTTTTTATTAAATTATGTGAAGTATCTAAAATTATCAAAAATATTTAATTAATATCTAATATTTTTAAATTTTTATAAAAATATTTTGGATATTTCGAATATCCAAAATCTCTGAAAATTCTCAAAATCACTATCTGAATCCGATTCCGAAATTTCAAAATCTGAAGTTCAAATATCTAAATTTTCGGATATTCAAATTTTCGGATTTCCAAATTTCGGATTTTCGGATATTTCATATTCAGATTCGGATATTTTTTAACACTCCTAACAGGAGGGAGTCGTGCGGAGGTGTGGGAAGAGGGGGCGGTGCATTTGTCTTCTTTCTGGTTAGGGACCTGATTTTAGGGTCTGGGTCAAACGTTCAAACCCGGTTAGACCTCCTTTCGGCGGAAATCAAACACACTGACCGACCAGTGGTTAGCGGCTGACCAAGGAAAATCAAACACAACCTAAGTTGGTATGATTCGATTTATTATTATTGTTTACGGTTGATTTTAGTTTTGGTATGAATTAATTGGAAAAGTTTAGAAGTAGAATGTTAACTAGTGTTAAAGAATCTTGTTTTATTAAATGGCCATTTAGTCATAGATGAGGGGGCTATATTGTAATTCTCTTTAGGTTGTTAATTACCATTAACAACTTAGGGTTTAAAAGGGAGAAATAATTAAGTTTTCGTAGTTAGTTCAAATTGATTCTTTTTTGTAATTCATTCATGTATTGTTCTCTATAATCAAGACATCTACATCGAATCTTTTGTTTAATTCTTGAATAATGCTCGAATTGCTTTTCAGTTCTAACAATTGGAATCAGAGCCAAGGTTGGCTTGATTCTAGAAGAAAAGTGGAAAAATAGCTAAAACTCAAGAATGGTAATGAATGCGAAATTTGATATTGAGAAGTTCAATAGGAGAAATGACTTTAGTTTGTGGTGATTAAAGATGAGAGCATTATTAGTTCATCAAGGAGTAGCGGTTGCGCTGAAAGGGGGTAGAAAGACTTCCTGGATCACTTTCCGAAAAAAAGAAAAAGGAGGTGATGGAAAAGGCACATAACGCTATTATTCTTAGTCTTGATGATCGAGTCCTCAGAGAAGTTTCAAAGGAAACCATGGTTGCTGGTGTATGGACTAAGTTAGAAGGTTTGTATATGATGAAATCTTTGGCAAATAGATTGTATCTAAAGAGACGATTGTATAATTTCCAAATGATGATAGGAAAATCTTTAGAGACTTTCGCGTGAGGACATTATTCACATTTTACGAACTTCCTACGGCTTACAGAGGACCACATTGATGAGTTTAATAAGATCATTCTTTATCTTGAGAACATTGATGTAGAACATGATGATGAAGACCGGGTAATCATTTTCATGTCGTCCTTTCCTCAATCATATGAACACTTCATAGCTACTCTAATGTTTGGGCGAGAGAGCTTGTCTATGGAGGAAGTGGTTGCGGTCATGAATTTAAAAGAGTTACAGAAAAGAAAGGATTCAAAAGATAATGGATCAGATGGGTTGTATGTTCATGGAAGATCGAAACAAAGGAATAACAAGGCCAGGAATGTAACTCGATCAAGGTCTAAAGGAAAACGTAGATGTTTTGTTTGCAATTCAAAGAAGCATCTCAAACGTGATTGTCCTGAGTGGAAAAGGAAAAGGTTTGAGTTCACCAAATCTAAGAGTCAGGCAAATCTCTCACCAAAGGGTTCCGAGAGTGGGTATGAAAGTGTGGATATACTTATGGTGACAAAGAAAAACTTAGGATATGATTGGGTGCTGGTGTGACACCCCGTAATTCCAGGTTAACATCATTTTAGCATTTTTAATGTTATTATTATGATTGTTATTATCATTATTATTATTATTATGACTTAACTAAAAACTAATAAAAATTAATTAACTCTAAGTGCAAGATATACAAATAAAATTAATTAAAATCTATTAACTCTAAGTGCAAGCTATACAAAACCCGTAACCCCACCTCTCTCGGCACCCAATAACCAACTCCCCTATATCGACCACCACCATACTTGTAACCCTAAATTTCAACCGTGAAACTTTCTGCCGCCATTGATTCCTTCCCCGCACACGATCAAGATGTTTCAACAACCTTACTCCAGCGACCATCTGTTCGTAACACATAGCACCTTTGACAACCGCGGAAGGCAACCGGTCTGGACTGCGCTCGGTATGGTTTTCCTTTTGTTTCGCATCCGCATTCACCTATCATTTTTTCATCTCGGTTACGAGTCCATGATGAAGGGTTTCGTATGGATTCCGGTTTTGAGATTCTTGTGGTGCGTGTATCGATCGGGCTAGTTTGCACGTCTTTGGCCATGGGTTTTTATATAGGCCATGTGTGTACATTGGCGTGATTTTGCTGCCGTACTTATGTGTTCATATGTGCTCGATGTGTAGATGTTTTGTGTATAGGTTTTTCCCCTGCAATAAATGTTTCTGCGTGTATATCTATATATAAATCTATATGCACTCATATGCGATGTTTGAGTTCCTTTGTGTATGTGTTCCCTCTATCGCATGCATGCATCCTTGTGTGTATGTTTCCATGTTGTTAATGTGGGTCATTCTATGCCATGTATGGATGGATGAAGAGTAATAATTAGAAATTATTTGGGTAGTGTATGGTTGGTGGGGTAAATAAACAATGATATCCGTTATGTGTATGTGATGATTTATTAGTAATGAGATTTCATGTTCTTGTGACGTTTAATATATATTGGCAGGACATAGGTGTTATATATATATATATATATATATATATATATATATATATATATATATATATATTATATATATATATATATATATATATATATATATATATATATATATATATATATATATATATATATATATATATATATAATATATATATTATATATATATATATATATATATATATATTATATATATATATATATATATAAAGAGTACTTTATGTATGTGTTGGAGTATACATGAATGATTGGTTTTATGTTTGTCCGAATTTGCGAATGCTCGTGTTTGTTCGGAAATGGGGGAAGTGTCATTGGCTCGCACCGTAACCGAGTTGTGAAACGCGAAACTGTACAATTTTGATGTTCATAATTTATAATTAATAGTAATTATATATCAACTTAAATTTCAGGTCATTCAAAAACCTAATTACCTGCTCTCTGCATTATTTCTTGTGTTGTGCTTTCGAGGTGAGTTCTCAGCCCCACTTTTGTATTATACTCTCTTTTTGGGGGAGAGAAACATGTTGTTTTCATAAACATACAATACTTAGATTAGTAATATTGCATATACGGGTTTACTATTGTGATACCACTACGCCTCTTCGGACCGTTAATATGGAATTAGCGAGGTGATTGTTAGTAGATCTACTGGGTTTGACAAACCCCACCCAGGCTAGTCGTGCTAGTTTGACTGGAGGTCAAACGGGTGAATGGTTAGCCTGTTTTATAGTGTTGTGGTCTGGTATCCACAGCCGGGGCATTCATTATATTATTACTGTCAGCTCGGTCGCAAAATTCATACACATAGTGACTTGGTGTAGGCTAGCTACCTACTTATATGCTTTGATTACTTAATCTGGATTTCATTACTGTTACTTACTATTTTCTGATAAACCTGTGAACTCACCAACCTTGTGTTGATACTTTAGCATGTTTCTTTCAGGTTCTTAAGCTGCGCACGAATAGGAGCATCTCGCATTGCATTTATCATCGTAGAGTCAAATGAACAATCTACATTTTTCTATAAATTATATGTATTTGGTTTGCGCATGTTTGCGCCGTTTAAATTATGGTTTATACGCTTCCGCACTTATTTTCATGTTTCGTATTTAATTCTGATTTTAAGAAACTTTATTTAATTTGGAAAGTATATTTTGTAACTGTTGCGTCGTTTGGTGTAACTAATGGCTAAGATCCTGGTATGTCACGCGCCTAACGATATTACCCCGTTTGTGAAAATTGAGGGTGTGACAGCTGGATTCAGGTTGCTCCTGCCACATGACCCCAAATAAAGGGCACTTCAAAGAGCTTGTTATGGAAGCAAGAGGTGAGGTACAGTTGGGGGATAATAGTCCTTGTAAGATTCATGGTATTGGGAGTGTGACACTTAGACTGCACAATGATATAGTGGTAGAATTAAAAAATGCACTCTATATTCCTGGTTTAAAGAGAAATCTAATTTCTCTTGGAACCTTTGAAAGTGAGGGGTACTAAGTCAATCTAAAGGATGGAAAGGCCAAGGTGATTAAAGGGTCTTTAGTGGTATCAATCGGATCTCGCAGAGGCAATAATACTTATGTGCTTGATGGTAGTGTGAGTAATGATTGCATGGTAGCCAATGAAGAAGATGAGGTAGACAATGCAATGATCTGGCATATAAGATTTGGACACATGAGTAAGAGTTGATAGAACTCAAGAAACAATAGTTAATTAATGGTCTAGGTAGTTATGATTAATTATGAGAATTGTCTAATGGGAAAAGCTAGAAGGGTGAAGTTCTCCAAAGGTATACATAAGACTAAAGATATACTAGACTACATACATGTTGATTTGTGGGGTCAAACTAAGAATTCATCCTTAGGAGGAGCCTCTTATTTCTTGTCTATTATAGATGATTGTTCAAGATGAGTCTAGGTATACATACTGAAGCACAAGTATGAAGCATTTGACAGATTTAAAGAGTGGAAGTCTCTAGTTGAAACTCAAATTGAAAGAAGAGTCAAGAAGTTAAGAACAGACAATGGCCTAGAGTTTTGTAACTTGGAGTTCAATAATTTTTATGCTGGACAATGAATATCTAGACACCTAGTACCCCACAACAAATTGGTTTAGTCGAAAGAATGATCCGAACTTTACTAGAAAGGTTAAGATGCATGCTATTGGGATCTGGTTTGCCTAAGAGCTTCTGGGAAGAAGCATTGAAGACTATAGTATACCTAGTTAGTAGGTCACCACCTTCAGTTATTAAAGGAATGGTGCCTATAGAAAGGTGGTCAAGATTGAAGACTAAGTATAGCAACTTAAAGGTATTTTGATGACTAGCCTATTCACATGTCAGTCAAGGTAAACTAGATCCAAGGGCTAAAAGGCGTATCATGATTGGATATCCTGATGGAATCAAATAATATAGATTATGAAGGCTTGAAGGTGGTAGTCCAAAGTTGATTGTGAGCTGCAATGTTGTCTTCAAGGAAGATGTAATGTATAAAGATGTAATGAGCAACTTAAGTGATGTACATGGAGCTCAAGTTGAGATGGAGTTACCCACAAAAGAGTCAGAGCCTATAGTTACTACTGATGACTATGTTGAATGCTTTTCTAGGCCTAGCTCTAAACATAATATTACTATTGACAGGCCTAGAAGACAAATTGTTCCACATGTCCGGTATAGAGATGATTTATCAGCAATAGTGTTTCATGCTACTGAGGAAGAAAGTACTTATGAACCTATGTCTTATCAAGAGGCAGTTGAATCACCTGATAGTGGTAAATAGAAGGTGGCAATGGAAGAAGAGATGAGATCCCTTTATAGTAATCACATGTGGGTGCTAGTTGACAAGCAAGTTGATGTTGAGTTGGTGGATTGTAAATGGATTTTCAAGGTTAAAAAGGGGTTTCATAGGGAAGATCCAAGATATAAAGCCAGGTTAGTGGCTAAAGAATTCACACAAAGGCCTGGAATAGATTATAGTGAGGTATTTTCTCCTATAGTTAAGCATACATCTATAAGAGTTATTTTGTCTTTCACTGCAAAGTAGGACTTAGATCTTGAGCATATAGATGTTAAAATGACATTTTACATGGTTATGTAGATGAGAAAATGTGTATGAAATAACCTCCTGCGGTTGAAGTTGAGGAAAAGACTAACAAGGTATGTCTTTTAAAAAAGTCAATATATGGCTTGAAACAGTCACCAAGGCAATAGTACATGAGATTTGATAGTTATTTTATGTCTCATGGATTTTGCAGAAGTCAATATGACACCTGTGTGTACTATAAGAAATTAGGAGATAGTGATTTCTTATATTTGTTATTATATGTGGATGACATGTTAATTGCATGTAAGCATAAGGTTGTAATTAAAGAGGCCAAACAACTACTAATGGAAGAGTTTGAAATGAAAGAGCTAGGGGAAGCTAGAAAGATTTTGGGGATGGAAATTACAAGAGATAGAGTTTTAGGTGTAATTAAGCTATTTCAGAAGTCTTACCTTAAAAGGGTGCTTAATAACTATTCTATGAATAGTTGTAAGCCTATAGTTACTCTATTAGAAATGCATTTTAAATTGTCTTTGTCAAGTCATGACTCACCAAGACAAAGAGGTTGAACAAATGTTGAACGTGTCATATGCTAGTGTTAAGCCTAATGTACTTAATGGTCTGCACAAGGCCTGATATTGGTTTTGCAGTAAGTGTGGTGAGTAGATACCTAGGTAATCCACGTAAGAATCACTTGGAAGGACTAAAATGGATACTAAGGTATCTTAGTGGAACTAGAGAAGTGGGCTTGTTATTTGGGAACTAGTGTAGTAGTCATGGTCAATCTATGGTACATGGTTTTATAGATTATGATTTTGATAAGGATGTTGATAGAGGAAGATCAATTACAGGGTATGTTCTTAAAGTTCTTGATGGATTTGTAAGTTGGAAAGCTTCATTGCAACATGTTGTAGCTCTTTCTACAACGGAGCCTGAGTTTATTGCTTTGATTTAAGCTATGAAAGAATCTATATGGTTAAAAGGTTTTGTCTTGGAAATAGGAATTAATGAGGTTGATGTTGTCATATATTGTGACAATTTGGGTTTTATACAATTGTCTTAGCATCAGGTAGTCCATGAAAGGGCAAATCACATTAGAGTTAAGCTGCATTCGATTAGAGAAGTCATATCTTCTAAAGTTGTAAAAGTGGATTATGTGGAGACTAGTCTTAATGGGGTGGAGATTGTTAAGTAGTGTTAAAGAATCTTGTTTTCTTAAATGGTCATTTAGTCATAGATGAGGGGGGTTATAGTGTAATTCTCTTTAGGTTGTTAATTACCGTTAACAACTTAGGGTTAAAAAGGGGGGAATAGTTTGGTTTTCGTAGTTAGTTCAAATTAATTCTCTTTTGTAATGCATTCATGTATTGTTCTCTATAATCAAGAAATATACATCGAATCTTTCGTTTAATTCTTGAATCAACCTCGAATTGCTTTTTAGTTCTAACATACAAAGTAGAGTTTTCATGAAATGTGTACAAAAAAAGAAGTGGAATTACCATACAAGAAGTATTTACACTTGTGTGATTATTATCACACAATAAAGGGATTATCATGCAATGAGTGGAATTTTCAAGCAAGAAGTATGGAATCGGGATGGAATTATCATGCAACAAGGATGAATAATTGTGCAAGAACTTCGTACAATTCGCACGCATAACACACTTTGTACAATAACCTTTCCCGTATCTATATTTTGTGTGCTTATTTTAAGAGGTTTATTGAGTTGTTTTATATAGTTCATTGGGTTTTTTATTGCAGTATATTACTTGTTCTTAAGGAGTTGTTCGGATATAAATAGGGGTAACTGATTCTTCTATTTTGTTTGCTTTGATTGATATATTAATAAAAAGAGTCGAATGAACTCTTTAAAAATCATGTTTTCTTTTTTCCTACATCTTAATCGGATAGTGGTTATGTTTCAAAGCGCCTAATCTTTCATATTACATTCGATTTTACCAAGACACAAATGGATATTGTAGTATGGAGACCATAGTGAACAATTCCTTCCAAATACCAACCAGCCAAAGGAACAAGATTTTGCTAATGATCTTTTATATGTTCTTCCGGATCGATCACGTTGATTGGTACCAGATGAGTGTCCGTGTAATATGACAGGAACACAATAAATATGTAGATTTGTTCAAATTGAAAATAAAAATTATACCAATTTCTTACTTAATGTAAAGAGAACTAAATGATTATTTTTATAGTGTAATTCTTTTAAAAAAATATTAACATATGAAAGTGTTATAGTCATTATGAGGAAAGTTGATATAAAAGCAACAATTATAATCATGCTACATGTTTCAAATATAATTAAGGTACTGGAATTCATGAAAGTCAATATTACCATCTTAAATTCTTAAAAGTGTAAGAATACTATTTCGTCATCCTCAAATGTATTATAATCTAATATGGATATTTCTAGATCATTTTGTTAGTGCAAGTATTCATGGGAAATATGTTTAAAAACATTGGTTTGTCATAAGATTTACCGGAAGATTCAAATAGGCTGTCATGTTGCAACTTAGCTAGCGAGCTCTAAAATTTTATGGGCTTTACCTTTTAGCACACCCCATCAAGGTTTGATCTCATTTGAGTTATCATCATACGATATTTAAATGTATATAGTTATTGTGTTTATAAATTGTAATGGATGATTAAACTGTTATTATTAAATGGTATGCTATTTGTTTCTAAAGCACCAATTCCTCACTGATTATTTCATGTATATATCTATTTATCTATCTATATCTTTATGTATATTCATATATATTATTATGCTAATAATCAAAGGTAGATCTATGAGGGAGAGGGAGAGAGCGAGAGAGGGAGAGAGGGGTAGCCTGAGCTACCACTCAACTTTCAAAGCAGAAATTATTTTTTTATATTTTTATTTACTGTTTTATGTATCATGATGCATCTAAATAAAAACTAATATACCCATCAAATTTGAAAGCCAAAATTTAGTTAACTTAAAAACTCAAATTAAGTTTAATTCCCAAAATATAGTTAATAATTTAGCCCAATTGATTAAACTATAGGTTTTGGTAGTATTTTGTTGTGGTAGACGACTAGACATTCACAGTCTAAACTAAGCATCGACATACAGTCCGCCTCGGTGACACTAGCCCCTGCTCAACTGTTGCTGACTCCACTGGACTGCCACCACCCTTCGCCAGCCGTCATCGTTCATCCCTTTTCTTACACGGGTAATGGCTTATAGTTTTTTACTTTTGATTGTTTAGTTTTTTATTTTGATTCTAGATTTCTAGGGTTTGTAATCTATTAATTGTAATTTTCTTTTTGTTTCGATGAAATTGAACTTTAGGTAATTACTTATAGTTTTGATTGTTTAGTTATGATTTTAATCTTTAGATTTCTAGAGTTTGTAATCTATTAAATGTAGTTTTCTTTTTGTTTAGATGAACTTGGACTTTACGTTATGAAATTTAGTATTGATTGTTTAGTTTTGATTTTGACTTTAGATTTCTAGGATTTGTAATATATTAATTATAGTTTTCTTTTTGCTTAGATGAAATTGGACTTTAGGTTAGACTTTAAATTCTAATCGTGAGTATAAATTTGTTAATTGTTATTGTGTGTTTGTGTAGATGTTAATTGATTCCAGTTTCCACTTTGTTATAAAAATTTGTGATTTGATTCTTGGTAGATAAAATCTCATTTTAAACATGTTTTTTTGCAATTTCTTTTCACTATTAAATGAATGTAACGTAAAAAATAATTGAAATAATGTACCGCAATTTTTTTTTTCAATACTTAATTATACACCGCATACTTTTTCTATATTGTATTTGTACTAATGTACCAATAAATTATTTTTTGGGATACCCTTAAAGTTTTTGCTATATCCGTCACTGAATAAGATCCTCCAGGTAGCACATGTGTTAGCATTATTTTAATTATATAATGAGGGTATTACATCTGTAAATGCACAAATACAATTGTATAATTTCGATTTGTTAGAATCGCAAGTAAAATAGTAATTTGTTTCTTTTACGAAGAAGGCCCCAATTTTAAAATTTACCTTATGGCAAAAAGTTTAGAAATAAAAGTAAGAAGGAATCGAACCTATTAAATCTGTCTCTTTGCTTCCTCAAGATCCTTTCATTATCTACTTCCACAACCTTAAACATTGTTTCAATAATCTGTTGTTGAACACTTGCACCAAGATATTTAACATCAACTTGTTTATGCAAATGATGTTGTTGGTTTTCAATATCATCAGACACCAAGAAAGCTGTTCGTAAGCGATCCAAAGTGGGTAGTTTCTCTAACACCGCCCGTTTTAGTGCATCATCTTCCTCTTCATTTTCCTCCGCTCCACTGCTTCTTTTGCTATCGCCCGTTGCACTCTCATATATTTCTTCCATGCTTGAACTGTTGCTTTCTAAATTTGCTTCTTTCTCGACCCCCATCTCAGGGACACAATCTACAACTATGAAGATGTAAAAGAGTGATAACAATGAATGTTAGTTTTTCAACCACTAATGAGGCTAATATATGTTGGGTGCAAATGTAGTACTGAGTTTATGTGGGAGAATATGCAACTTTGACTGATACTAACTATAGAGAAAACTAGTATAAAAACATGCATACAATGTGAAGACAAAATGAAGGGTTGAAATGGGTATGTTTAAATGTTATATATTTTAGAATACTAACCCACTCTAACTCTTTGTGTAGAAACTTTAAATAAATGATAGATTAAAACTTATTATAAATATACATTTTTAGTAAATCAGTCACATAGTGCATTTAGCCCAATGATACCAATAAGCGGTGAGAGTTCAAGTCACATTATGAACATATAGTTTTATATAGGGGTATATTAGTGTAGGTTTAAAGAAGATTAGTGAGTGTATGAGTTTGTCGTTGTAAAATAAAATAAAACAGTCTTAAAAACTAAATGTAAATGGTTAACCATGAGAATCATTAATATCCTACTAACCAATGTGATTAGGTCAATCACAAGGCATACATTGAGCATGTGACCTTCAAGACATGAAAACATGATTCGAAACTAAAACCTATTCTAAAATGTAACAGATGTTTATCACTATGTCAACTTTTATAAATATATCAACACACGTTGAAGACCCTTTATAAATATATCAATACACTTTGGGCGACAAGATTGATTCGCTCCTTCTACAAGTCTTCATATCTTGTCGGTATCAGAACCAACAAGGAATCTTGGGTACTAGAAAACTTCTTACAGGACGGTGTCGAGTTGAATACACATTTAGTAGTATTCTCCGCCTACTTACACCGTAAACAAGATCGTTATTTTTTTGGTTGTTTGTTGTTGGTTTTTCTTTACTATCGCCATTAAAGCATGAATAGAGTTAAATTTGCAATGCTGTAGATGGATAAGTTCTATGACAGTAGAAAATATATTGCTAGAGGTAGTCCTTAGCTTTGTTGTTATGTGTTTGTTTTTGACGATAGATTATTAGGTTGTGAAGTTTGTCATTGTTAGTGACGAAACTTGAGTGTTGAGTGTTGATATTTATAGTTGGCTTAGGGGTGATCGGCAGGAGAATCTTTTAGTACGATTAATGCAACATTTCTTGATTAATTGGGGAGTATTTTGGTTGGATGATTTATTAAACTAGCTAGTGTGTAATGGTACGTAGGTGTTAGGAACTGATAAAGATGGTGAAGTTTTCATTAATTTAATTAAGCAAGGATGATTTATAAGGGTGTTAGAAAGGTAAAAAGATAATGTATGGAAGAGTAGTGTTCATGTCTAATTACTTTTGAATTTTAGTTTCAGATTAAGATAATTTAATAGTAATAATAGGATGGATAAACATATAAGTTAACGTTTTTTTGCTAGTTGATAGTAGAGTAAGCGGGCCTACTAACAACGAGACAATGGGTGATAGAGTAATTAGGGATCCATGACTGCTTTTAAAATCAGTTTTGATGAAGCGGAAGAATAAAATCACAAAGCCATTTTTGTTATGAGTAAAAGATGACCCACTAAAACTCTAGTCGCAAAATCTAATAAACTCGGAGAATAAGAATGTCAAAGTTTAAAACTTTTTCTTTGACCTTATATGAATTATTGGATAATCTTCACTAATGAAATCCACATCAATTCAATGACCAAGATTGCTAGCCCATATGTGAATGATTAGGTAACCGAACACATTTGGTTTATGTTGCTCGAACAACTAAAAGTTTAAAAGCTTTGGGCGTTTTCGTTTTGGTTTTCGTTTCGGTTTCGGTTTCGGTTTCGGTTTCGGTTTCGGTCGAAGTAACCAAAAGGAAGGGGGAAATTTCGTGAGGTGGTGGCTAGGATTTTTTTTCTTTATTTGTTGTTACTAGTCTATTCCAATTGAGTGATAAAATTTACTTACTTATAATCTCCAAATATTACCCTAAACCCTAATTATGTATAATCCAATTATTAAAAACACCTTTTTCATAATTACAACCTATTTAGGACAAGGCCTTATGGTTTTACGTTAATACGCACATATATTTTTTTGAACGGTCAACAAATAATTTTTAAGCTCGGTCACCCGGGTAAACCAATTGGCAAAAGGCCATCCACGCCCATAAACACATAGAGCGTCGGTGACTAGGCTCGCCCACCATTCCAATAGAAACCCACCACCTAAAGGTCCACTATGATAAAACCTTTGGCCCATTAAAAACATATTGTATTTAATGAGACTCCAACCCATGACCTTCACTTTAATAAGTCATAGGGTGCTTTCTTCTAAATCAGTTGATCTAAGAATCATTGACACATATATATTTAAACAATTATTTATATATAATTTTCAGTTAAATATAAATAATATATTTAAACCGGAATTTAATTATTATTATTCAAATAATAACAATCAACACATATGGGAGATTAATATAATCATTTCTCCAAATAATTGATGTTGTAATATATTTCCCATACGTCTCTAAACTCTTTTAATTAAACATATTATTTATATGTTATCGCCCAGTGTACGATTCTTTAGATTCATCCATTGTTGGTAACGTGATATCTTGTTATTTAGGTCAATAAATTCAATTATATCTCACTTGCACAAGCCTCGATCATATGTCAATGTAAACAATATTGGACTTCTAGCAACATCTAATTCATCCACCATCACTAACCAGTTCTTACTTCATTGTTGTAATAGTTCATGATTATCTGTTAATTATCATATCTATATTAGACATCCCGCCAAACATAAGACATGAACCAAATAATTCTCACATAGCGTTGAACTTTTCCCTTTCTCAATCCATGTTCAAAGAGATCCATTCAAATCTCATTTGAGAAAGACCATGCATTTTACATCAGAATAAATCAATGATGAATCCAAAGATGCCAACCTCTTATGGTAATAAGTCAAGTTCTACATAGAAGGATTAATCAAAGTATAACCCAATTTAGGAGAACTCACTTTTATTATATTATGGAAACTTAACTCAAAACCACAATACAGTAACTCTCATATCCAACCCTAACCTCGGTTATTGTATTTATAGGCACCTAAGATTCTCTCTCTAACTATGGGTATTATCTCTAATTCAAATTGATCTTATCTAATCAACTAATTTGAATTACCCTTATCTCTATATTAAACCGACTGATTTAGCCTTAGATTAAACCGACTTGTTTAACCTTAGATTAAACCGGCTTGTTTAATCTTCATGGGCCAACCCCTCACTCGGGCCATTCGGTAATTAACATTCAACATACTCCTCCTTAATTTCTGAGTAGGATTTAAGGAGGTCTTCAACACCAATCAACTTGAACTTGATTCGGGCCAGTGGCTTCGTTATGATATCTGCTTTCTGTCTTTCTCCAGGAACATACTCCACTCTATTTGACTATTCTCCATTCTCTCTTGAATGAAGTGGTATCAAGTGTATATGTGCTTACTTCTGCCATGAAACACTGGATTTTCAATAAGTACGATTGTTGATTTGTTATCAACCTAAATGACTACCTTCTCGCATTCCCAATCCGTTATCTCGCTAAGTAATTCTTGGAGCCATAATGCGGCTACGGTTGCTGTCATGAATTCTGCTTCGCACGATGAAAGTGCATCGATGGCTTGCTTCTGCAAACTCCATGTTATTGGGGTTGAACCAAAGTAGAATATGTTGCCCTAAGTACTTCTGCCATCGTCTCGATCTACATTGTGGCTGCTATCGTTGTACCCGATAATGTGCTTCATTCCTCATTTAACAAACTTGATCCCATAGTTCATTGTTCCATTCAGGTCCCTTAATATTTGTTTTATTGTTGCCATATGTGATACCCGGGGGTTCTGCATATATCGGCTAACTATTCCAACAAAATATGCCATGTCGGGTCTCGTATGTAGCAAGTACCGTAGACACCCTACAATCTTCCGATATTCGGTTGGATCTACCTCTTCTTCCTCGCCAGCTTTTGACAGCTTCAACCCTAGATCCATCAAAACTTGGGTTGGGTTGCTAGTTATCATACCTTTTTCATCCAGGATCTTTCAAGCATAACCTTGTTGTTTAATGGATGTTCCATTATCATATTGTGTGACCTCAATTCCAAGGTAATAAGTGAGCTTGCCAAGATCATTAATTTTTAATCATTTCACCATTCCCTTCTTGAATTCTTCGACAATCCTTATATTTGTGCCGGTGACAAACAAATCATCAACATAAACCTCCGGAATTAGAAGGTGTTTACCTCCTGCTTTGTAGTAGACAACTTGCTCCTTCATGCATCGTTGGAACTGCATGTCTTTCAAAATTGTGTCGAGCTTCGTGTTCCATGCTCGAGGCGCTTGTCTCAAGCCATATAGTGACTTCGAGCGTTTATATACCTTATTCTCTTCACCTTTTTTTTCAAATCCCTCCGGTTGCGATACGAACACGGTTTCTTTTAGCTCGTCGTGTAAAAAAAGCGTTTTTATGTCTAGGTGGTGGAGTTCCCACCCATTCGTGGCAGCTAGTGCAACAAGGAGTCGAATTGTTTCAATTCGAGCTACTAGGATGAATACTTATCGAAGTCAATTCCTAGTTGTTGCATATATCTCTTTGCAACCAACCTGTCTTTATGCTTATTTATTGTACCATCTGCGTTTCTTTTGATTTAAAAACCCACTTCAATCCTATGGGTTTTACTCCTATTGGTAGAGTGATTAGATCCCAAGTATTGTTTTCGTTTATGGAGTTTATTTCTGCACACATCACCTTCATCCACTCTTCACTTGTCTTGGCTTCTTTGTAGCTTCGTGGTTCTTCTTCGGTGGAGAGTAGTAGCATTACATAGGGGATGTTTGTTTTTTGAAAAAACCTCTTCCCCACCTCTTCATCTGCGCGCACGCAGACGCGGGAAGAGGTTTTACTTCGCAGACTGTTTGTTTTCTGGATGCAACGTCTTCCCCACCTCTGCACGGAGAAGAGGTGGAACAATGTCTTCACAATCTCTTCTAACCTCTTCTCTTCTGAATGAGCCCTAACATACCCACCTTCATCTTCATTCCCCACATACCCACCTCCCCCACTCCCCTTCACAACCACCTCACCACCGTCGCCTGCTTGCCCACCGTCGCCACCTCGCCACCGTTGCCCACCGTCGCCCACCGCGCAAAAGGTGCAGATTGGAAGCCTTGTATAAGTACGGGAGGTATGAATCTATCCTTCTAGAGTTCTATCTATGCAAAATGTATGTTAAAAGCTCAAATTTTGGATCTTTTCATCATGGGAATTTGTTGGTCATGTGTGTTATAGGCTTACCGGAGTCTAACGGGTACATATATATTGAGGCAAATGGTGGATTAAATCAGCAGAGGACATTAGTAATTTGAATGCTTCACTTGTAGCTGTTGGTTTCTTGTTTCAACATGATAAATAGTTAGATACTTATTTTAATGTTGTTATGTTATTCAATCTTTCTAGATATGCAATGCAGATGCTGTTGCGGAATATCTTAATGCATTTAAGGTTTGAAGAGGTCTGTCATATTATGAAGTGTTTAATTTAATTTCCTTTCTTAGGCGTGTGATTAGATTTACATGTTGAATTATCGCAATATGTAATCGTAATAATCAGTTTTCATGTATGCATAATAAAAAAATTCTGCTTCTGATTATGTTAGGGGTTAAATAATCAATTCCATAATGCAGCAAAACTGATTATCATTTGGTTTAATTACAGAATATTTCAGCATTTAGCAGATGTTAAACAAAACAAACAGTCTTTTTCTTGCAGACTGCAGACATTTGGTCCATCTCTTCTGCTGCAGATGTCTGCAGATGTGGTCCACAGACTGCAGACGTTTTCCTGCAAAAAAAAACAAACAACACCATAGTCGTCTTGAAGTCTCTTAGGTAGAATAGACACCCTTATAGTTCTTTTTCGGCTTGCTTGTACTTCATCTTCGTGGGTTTGGTGAGTGCATGGGGCGGTCTCATCATCTCCTACGTTACCATCTTACGGACCCTCACCAGACTCATTCATTGTGTTTTCATGAGTTGGGGTTGGTCCTTCTGAATCATCTTGTGTTTTCATGAGTTGGGGTGGTCCTTCTGAATCATCTTGCGAACGCGGATCCAATTGAGTGTCATTTGCATTCGAGCTCCCCCAGACGAATGTGAAAGATTTTGGGTTGCTTCTATCCTCAATATTATTGTTCCAGTTCCATGCTTTAGACTCGTTGAATACCACATCACGGCTTACGACGATGTTTCGTGTTGTGGGAACAAAAAGGCAATATGCTTTGGTGCTGGTTCGACTCCTAGATGAACTAGTTGTCTTGATCGGTCGTCTAGTTTCTTCATATTCACGGATTCCACCTTGGCGTAGGCCACACATCCAAATACCCTCAAGTGATCGACTTTGGGTTTAACTCCTTTGTATGATTTATAGGGCGTACCCATTTGTAATGCATGTGTGTAGATTATGTTAATTAGGTACGTGGAGTGTCATACCGCCTCACCCCACATATGACTTGGCACGTTCATTGCCTTCATTATGCTCCTTGTCATCTCCATGAGGGTTCGATTCCTCCGCTCCACCACGCCGTTTTGTTGAGGCATGTATGGAGCTGTGAGGTGACGATGGACCCCGTCTTTTTCACAGTAGTCTTGGAATTTTTTTGAAGTGAACTCGCTTCCTTGATCTGTTCGAAAGGTCTTCAAGGGCTTACTAGTCTCTTTCTCTACCAAAGCCTTGAACCTTTTGAAGATTGGGAAGGCGTCACTCTTCTCCTTTAACAAGAGCGTCCACATATATCGTGAGTGATCATCAATTAACATGAAAATATATTGATTACCTGTTATGGTTGGTGGTGTTATCAGACCACAAAGGTCACCATGAACAAGTTCGTGGTTGCTTGTCTTTGGGAACATTTTTCGACTGAGCAGGCTTCATATACTTGTGCCTCTTGTGTGATTTTTGGTAGCCCATCCACCAAGTTTTCTTTCCCCATCCCTCTTAGTGTTTCAAAGCTCGTCTGGCCTAAACGTGCATGCCACTACCATGCACCGTCATGGATTTTAGAATGCAAGCATACAGGTGTGCCGACCATTAATTGTATTTTATAGAGCCTATTAGGTGATCTTTCAACTTTTATAAGCAGATTTCCCCCTGCGTCATGCATGGTTAAAATTTGGTATTTCAATCGAATGTCACAGCCGGACTCGGTGGCCTGTCCGTGGCTGATGATATTTTTATTCAACTCAAGTTTATAGTAAACATCGATCCATAGACTCTACTGCATGTTTTTACCTTGGAAAAGGATCGCTCCCCTTCCTTTGATTTCGACACACGAATTGTCCTCAAACTTCACCCAGCCGGTCACCTTCTCATTGAGTTCGTAGAAGTATGACTTGGTGCTGGTCATATGATTGTTTGTCCCGTTGTCAAGGTGTAACATCTTTTACTTTTCGTTAAATTAAAAGTTAACGTCATTGTGTTCTTGTAAGGGTCTTTATTGCTGTACATGAAACTTATGGGTTACTTATGCATATGGCTTTAATTTTGTCTTTAATCCTTTAACTTGAAAGATAATAATATTAATAATATTAATAATACTAATAATGAACAATAATAATGATAATGATTTTAATATTAATAATAGAAATAATAACAATAAAGTTATAACAATAATAATAATAACTAAGAATAATAATAATAATAATAACAATAATTTGTAAGAATTATTAAACTTAGAAATGTTTAAAACTTGGATTTAATAAGTCAAGGGGGCCTTAATGTCATTTTATAAACTTTAAATAGATGGTTTATGCATAAAATAATAAAGTTTGAAAGTTGAGGGACCAAACTATAAATTTATTAAACTTAAACCAAAACCCCACCCAACCCCCGTAATTCCGGCGGAAGCTCCGGCCAAGTTCTGGCTGAGCTCTGGCCACCCCTAAAACTCACTAGAACCTACAAAATTGATCACCAAACCGCTCTAAAACGTTTCGTGTACATGTTTCGAACTCAAGGCATAGTAAAATTGTGGTTAATCATCGTTACAAGTCGAATCAAATGTGTAACCGATCTATAATCACTTCCCATAGCCGTTTGAACCTTAAACGCTAATAATAATCGAATTAACTCAACCTAATTGAACGTTATTCTGTTCCTAAATCATTACAACCCTCAATTTACCCTGAAACAAACAACAACATTGATTTTAGATAATCACTTTCGCGCAAATTACATCTGAATCGAACACTAGTCATCGGGCTTTATCATCTTCAATTGATTGAGGGCTTAGAATCGTTAGCATCACTTGAAGATACCCACAAGTTTAATTTGGTTAACATTAACAATTGCACGTTGAACGAATTCAAGCTTCGGTCGCAACTCTTTGGCATTTGTTCTTATCAACCTAAACATCAAATCAGGTAATTAAGTGTGTTCATAGCTTCGTTTTATCATAGGGAACAAAAGCCCTATGGTTTCGAGCATGTATCTAATTGATTTGAACTTCAATCTGGATTAACCCGATTCTAGGGTTCTTGGATTTGGGGGTTTTCACGTGATTTTGTTTATATGATTTTAGGACCGGGTCTTAGCACGACCAAGGCCCTTAGTTCACTAGTAACACGCATGCATACTACATTTGAGGTCCCGGGTTCGAACCCGGCTACCTCCACTTATTTTTTTAAGGCTTTTCAGCCTTCAAAAAAATATATAAAAATTCTGAAAAATTAGTAAAAGTAATTTTATAAACAAAATTTAATTTAAATCACTTTATCAAAAATCTGTAAATTATGTCTTTAAATAATTGTCAATAATTTATTTTACAAGAATTATAGTTAGTTTATTATTGCAAAGAAAATATTTTACATAATGATTCAAATTATTAAAAAATCATTAGTGGTTCAAATGTTGTTGTTTAAAATTATAAGTTTTGTAAATAAAAATATAAAAATGTATTTACACTTATTATTTATGTTAATTACATCAGTGATTTAAAATTTATTTCGTTATGAGATTATTATATTGATGAAATCTTTTTCATTAAAATGGAAACAAAAGTATTTTAATTATGAACTTTATATATTAAAGCCAAAATTCCCCTTGGAACCCTAGATCGTGTTTAAAAGTTAATCTTGTTATTAAACTTAAAATCTTGTAAATATATGCATATTTAGGTACCTTGTGAAAAACTACGTTGAAATTATTGCTTATTAATCTTATTAGTCGTCATTTTTATACATTTGATCAAGTGAGTATTTCTATACCCTTTTTATATTTTTACACTTTTGGGGTGAAACATGTTACATTATAAAATTTGCACTTGTAAACACGTTTGATTCTTGTAAACTTATGGCAATTTACTTGTATGTTGTGGTTAGTTGAACTTTGTTGCTACCATGTAATGCCGGATATATGTACAATCATTAACTATTGCTAGCCAAGCAACGTCATAGATCTATGGGCCAGACAAGCCTGCTTGGTTGATCCAAGTACACTTAACTAATCGTATATACTTGTAAACGTTTGAGACTTGTAAAATTTGTCGAGGTTTGATTGTGCATTCTGTCTTACATCCCTAGTTACTTTGTTCTCTAACTTACAACATGAATTGCCATCTTTTATATACTTATGTATTGCAAACTATGGAAATCTCACCAACATTATTGTTGACCTTTTATTTTTAACATGTTTCAGGAAATACTCAAGCTTGATCGCCACTTTTGAAGTTGTTCACACCTAGGAATGGACCTAGTTAAATAAATGAATAAGCTTGTTATGTTTTCTTTATTTGAGACTTTTAATTGTAATACTACATTTGGAACTTATGAGTAATATATTCGGGGTTATTAATAGCGTTATGTGGTTGTGAACAATATTAATTCTCACTCCTCGATGTTTCCGCCGTCAAGGTTGGGGTGTGACACAAGGTACCAAATGTTGCTCTCCACCGAGGCGGTTTCGAGTTCTTTTGGTAGTAACTTCCTCTCGTTTAGAAATACGAGTTAGTGCATGAATACCGCTTCATCAAATCTTCGGTTTCATTCAAATGTGCTTCATGCATCTTCTTGATTCTTTCTGGGAAATTTGACACAAAATGGCATACTTTGTCACATCTGTAGCAAATGATCTTCGAGCAGTACTTCTTTTCTTTATCTTTTCTTCGGGCATTATCGTAGGTCGTCCGGCTTTGGTCATTAACGCGGCCTCAGCCCCTTCCCCTACCGCCTCTACCTCGTCCTTGTGATCCATCCTTGCCCCTATGAGTGTTTGACGACTCAGTTTTTGTGAACAAGAGCTTGGATTGATTGTCGGTTTGAGTTTCTTCATCGCCAATCATTCTTCGTATGCTTTTAAACGGCCTACGACATCTTCAAAACAAGTGTTGAATAGTGTTGTTGAGATTCAACACTTGTTCTAGGGAGGCTACAATATGGATGTATTTAGTCCTTGGGAGAGTCTTGAGAACTTATTTATGAATTTCGATTCCTCCATTACTTCTCCCAAGGCAGCTAATTTCGAAGCTATTCTGAACAACTTTCCGGATAGTCATCTATGGTCTCATCATCTCTCATCTTGAGTCGAACAAACTCCGACATCAAGGTTTGTAGGTGTGCTTCGTTTACCTCGTCCACGCCTACATTACATGTCTTGATCGCATTCCATAGCTTCTTGGTTGTATCCTGATCACTAATCTGGATGATTAAATGCTCGGGTATCGACTGGAACAACAACCCCATTGCTAAATCCATCTTTTCTGCATCTATTGATCCCGGATCAATCACATCCCAAACCTTATGAATCTTCAAGACTACCTTCATTCGTATCCCCCATACTGTGTAGTTAGTAGGGGTCAACATCAGGCATTGAATAGAGATTGTGTTCGGTTCTTTGCCTTTTTGCGTTGTTGGTGCGTCTCCTGCCATTATCTTCTTTCTTCGGTTGTACGTGAGGGGTGTGGTTGGTTCCAGGACTGCAACGATTACTTTGATTGATTTTAGATCTTGAATTTGGCTCTGATACCGATTGAAGTTCTATATAGAAGGATCAATCAAAGTAACAGAAGAACTACGCTTGTGTTTGACACAATTCCCTTAAACAGATTCGTCGTCTGTTCGCAAACACCGGTTCAGAGTAGCGTACTGCCGGATGTCGCACTTGCCTGAAAGGTAGCCGGAAATCGTTGAAACGGAGTCGATGAATCGCTGGTGTTGAATCTCAACAACACTCATGTCGCGAGCCCGGGATTTCGGAGCTCCATTCGTGTCCGCATGTCGCGCGGGCGACGCATTGGTTCAAGAAATTTCCAACCCAAAAACCCGTTTTCTGCACCCCCTGCATGCGGGTAGGTGCTAGAATAAAACACAACATAACAATTCAACAAGCCTTGGAGACTTGTACATATAACCAAATAAAATTTTGTTGTCACACCAATGTGAGACAAAACCCATTTCACTCATTTCTATTAAAGCTTATTTAAGATTTAGAGATTTCGACATCTAATTTAAAAACTCATTTCACTCACTTCTATTAAAACTCATTTAAGATTTAGAAATTTCAACATCTAATTCAATCCTCACACTGGTATGTTAATCCTTAAGCGGATCAAACTCAAGAAAGATTAGAGAGAAGAGACGAGTCCTTGGGACAATTTTCTGGATGTTTTTCATTAACAAAAACTAAGTTAAATACAAAGTTGCATGAGAAAATGCAGGAAATAATGGAAATAGTGGCCTAATGAATGCATGCATGATCTACGTGGAATGCAAGAGAACATGGATGGCACATGGGAACATGTAAACATGACTAACAATGATCCTAAACTTAAGCATCAAACCAACGACTCAATCCAGCAACCTTTTGGGCTTCTATAGGGTCCTCTTGGGTCTTGGCGAGTTGTTAATTGGGCTGGTGGAGTCTTCTCTTACTGGGCCGGTAGTAGTGTTCGTAACAACTGCCTCATCCTGAGAAACAACATTGTCCTCAATGTTGAATGACTGATAGCGAAGTTTAACCATCTTCAAGTCTTCCCATGTTGAATCCTCCATTTGGTGACTGACCCATTTGATTAAAACTTGTTGTTGTCCCAAGTCGCCAACCCGCGAATCAATGATATGCTCCGGATGTAGTTCTTCATCTTCCTTACTATTGAATTCATTGATGTTGCCTTTAGGGTCAAGATCATCACCAAAACATGGTTTTAATAAGGAAACATGAAAAACCGGATGTATTTTTGACCCGTCTGGTAACTGTAAACGATACGCCACCTTCCGATTCTTTCAACAATTTTGTAGGGCCCAAAAAACCTTCGTGAAAGCTTCTGATTTTTCCGCTGTTGCACCGACGATTGACGATATTTTTGGAGCTTTAAATAAACCATGTCATCAACCTTAAACTCCTTATCCATCCGATGCTTGTTTGCCTGGTTGGCCATCCTCCGTTTCGCTTGTTTGATAGTTTCTTTGAGAGTGGAGATGATACGTTGATGTGTGGCCAAGGAGGTATCAATTGAAGCATTGTTTTTAGCACCTGGGAAGTACTCGTGAATTGAAGAGGCTTCACGACCATACAATGCCTTGAATGGACTCATTTTGATAGCCGAATGGTAGTGTGTATTGTAAGAGAATTCTGCCAAATAAAGTTATCTTTGCCATACATTTGGTTCATCCATAACATAGGCACGAAGGTATGATTCAAGACATTTGTTGACAACTTCGGTTTGCCCATCGGTTTCCGGATGATAAGCACTAGAGTGTAGCAGTTTTGTGCCCATCTGTTTGAACAACTCTGTCCAAAAACGACTAATGAATAACGGGTCACGATCCAAAACGATCGTTTTTGGCAACCCGTGCAATCGATAGATTTCTTTCATGAAGACCGATGCGAGTGAAATAGCTGTGTAATTTGATGATAAAGCAATAAAATGCGCAAACTTCGACAACCGATCAACAATAACCCAAATAACTGTTTTACCTCTTGATGGTGGGAGACTTGTTATGAAATCCATCGAGATGTTGAGCCAAGGAGCCTCAGGTGTCGGTAGTGGCTGAAGGGATCCGTACGGCTTGTGGGTAGGAATTTTGATTGCTTGACACACCGGACACGAGCGGATGAACGTGGAAACATCTCTTTGTATGCCCAGCCATGAAAAAGCCGAAAGTGATCCTCTTGATTGTGGCAGTAACTCCTGCATGGCCACCCAGGAAAGAAGAGTGGAATTCTTTTAATAATTGTTGTCGTAAGTTGTGGATGGGTGGAATAAAAATTTTTCCCTTCATGTAAACCAATCCTTCCCGAACCGAATGATGAGGAAAAGGCAGTGGGTCATCGCTTATTTGTTGTACCATCTGTTTACCGTCGGTATCCTCCCGGAAATACTTACGGATATCGTCCAGCCATGTAGCCGTGGGATGGGATATAGCTAAGAATGTTGGATGATTAACACGACTCAAGGCGTCCGCCACAATGTTATCTTTTCCAGGTTTGAAGTGGACCTCAAAAAAATTAGCTTCATTAACCACTTTTGTTGCTCCGGAGTGTGGATTGTTTGGGTTAGAACATGCTTCAAACTGTGATGATCCATGAAGATGTTGAAACGGCGACCCAACAAATATTGGCGCCATTTTTTCGATTGTCCTTGCATCGTGGGACAAAGCTTTTTACTAAAGAATGATATTGGATGATTGTTTTGGGATAAAACAGCTCCAAAAGCATACCCGGAGGCATCAGTGGTGACATCAAACGGTTTGGTGAAATCGGGTAGAGCAAGGGTGATCAGTTTTTCCATTTTGGCTTTGAGTTCTTGAAAGGCTGCGGTTGCTTGGTCCGTCCACTTGAACTCCTTTTGTTTTAGCATATCGGTTAAAGGGGATGCTATTTGAGCATAATGATGAACGAATCTTCGATAGTACCCCGTTAACCCTAAAAGTGCCCGAAGGGTGGTAAATGAGTTTGGACGTGGCCACTGTTGGATTGCCTCGAGTTTGTCTTGTTCTGGATCAACCCCGTTCCCGGATATTTTGTGGCCCAAAAATGAAACCTCCTTTACACCAAAAACACATTTTGAAGGTTTCGCATGAAACTGTTGTTGAAGCAAGGACCGGAACACATAACGGAGATGCTCGAATGAAGCTCCATGAACGGCTGTAAACAAGAATATCATCAAAGAAAACTAAAACAAACTGTCGCAATACCGGTCGGAAAAGATCATTCATTGCCGCTTGGAACGTTGACGGTGCATTTGTCAAGCCGAATGGCATGACAAGGAACTCATAGTGGCCATCTGTAGTTCGAAAGGCTGTTTTGTGTATGTCTTCTTTAGCAACCCAAATCTGGTGATATCCCAAACGTAAATCATTTTTTGAAAAAATCATGGCACCGTGTAACTCGTCTAAAAGTTCATCGATGGTGGGAATTGGGAAGCGATCACGAACCATGACAGCGTTGAGAGCTCGGTAATCAATGCAAAAACGCCACAACCCGTCTTTCTTTTAACCAAGAGAACCGAGATGAGAACGGACTGCGGCTCGGTTGTATTATACCGTCTTGCAACATTTCGTCAATGAGTTTAGTGACAACTTGTTTTTGAAAATGAGGTATCTATAAGGTTTTACGTTAACAGGGGCTGACACATGGGTTAAGGAATGTGTGGTCATGCTCTCGGTTTGGGGGTAGGTCATGTGGGGGTTGAAACAGTTTGTGAAAGGAGTGTAAGAGTGCATGAATCTGGAGATCCGGGTGCTGTAGTAAAGGTGGTTTAGTGGTGGGAATGCGGGTCATAAACATGGCATGTAAAGAGGCAACAGAATCATGTTTAATAAATGTGTGTAGGGGCCTTGAAGTGACTTGATGGCTTAACGACTCCCAGTTAGAGTACAAGTCTTCCCGTCCTTGGTGAATGACATTTCCGGGATTGAAAAATCCGCAGATAGACGACCCAAGGTTCGTAGCCATGAAATGCCTAGGACAACATCAGCTACTTCGACCGGTAGGATAAAAAAGGGGATTTGGAAATTAGTTTTTTAATCTGGAAGGAGACTTCTGGGCAATATCCATCACACTGAATGAATTGACCGTTTCCCACCATTACAGCAAAGGGTGTAACTGGTTGAATCTGTAATTGCAGGTTTGAGGCTACCTGGGGTTTAATAATACTGTGTGTTCTTCCACAATCCACTAAGATGGGACCGGCTTTCCCATGATATAGCCCGAGACCCGTAAGGTCCTGTTGGATGCTATCCCAAAAAAAGCAGCTTCAAATAGCGACATGATCTTTGGATGGTTATCGTCTGTTGGAGGTTCGACGCATTCTTCGGGTGGGATGCGGTAATAATTAAAGAAGTTTTCAGCTTGAAATAGCCAACCGAGGGGGTTGGTACCATCGAATAGAGGAAGATTGATTTTAGGTGGTTTAGGCTGGGTCGAACGGTTGTTAAAGGAGGACGACGAGGTCTCCTCGTGTGTTTTGGAAGATTCGTATCTTGGTTTGTCAGTGACTAGTTGTTCTGAGAACTTGGCGATATTCGAAGCGAGTTAGTTGTTGTTTCGATGAGTGCGGTGAGCTGTGTGGAAGTGGTTGTTGAGGCGATGGAGACGGTTAGGTCGTTGTCACACCCCCACTAAGAGCGGAAACACGGGGTTGCGACGAGACGGGAATTGTCATAACACATGGTAGCGATAGAGATGCAATAATAATAATGATGACATGCGTGTCATGACGACACCCGACAACAAGGGGACTTGTGTCGTGTTTAGTCAGTATTCACGACAACATAGCCATAAGCATAAACATGATATAAGATAACATAGATAATGACATTGTATGCAATTCCCACAACCCGGGAACAAGTTACAAAGTATAATGTTGTTTGAAAAGATACATCAATTGTTTTCAAAAAGACAAGTTTAGCCCGAAAATGCATCCTAGGGTCTCCACTAAGGCAGCACACCTAGAACCTCAGCTAGCATGTTCACCTGAAAAGATATGCTCAAAATGGTCAACATAATGGTTGGTGAGCTCGCAGGTTTAAGTAATAAAAGTGTATGTGATGCTGTATAAAGTAAATGATATGGAATACCGTGAATACAGTTATATACACAAGTAAAATCACATGACATGAGCTTTGCAACCAAACCTAACGACGTACACAAAGAAATTGTCGGCATATATTCACCCAAGGGCCCGTTCCTGGCCACTGATGGTACCAACTAGTATACCATCGAATAGGGTGGGGGTGTCAACCCAGTAGTACTACCAATACCTAACCGTCGGTTCCCACACTAGAATTAAATAGTTGCAAAGATAGAACCACACAGCAGACCCAAGCATGTATCAGATAAGTACTTGCAACACAGTATCACGTTGATTCCTTGTGTGAAAATTGTATGTATGTTGTACAGCATAGAAAACGGGCGAGCATACTTTTCCCCATGTTTATAAATGTTTGTAAAGTAGTATAAGCATAAAAAAAGAGGGCCACGAAAACATGTTATGTGGTAAGTATGAAAGATCGAGATTTCCAACAGTTGAAGGCAATGATCGGTCAAACACCTATTGACAGTTATTGTCAAGCATTAATGACATGTATAAAGCGTATAGTAATGTTGGTCGGTTCGGGTTGTATCGTTTCGGTCGTGGGTGGCACACACACACAAGCGGACACACGCATCAGATCTTATGTAGATCCAATACTAAGAGCGGTCGTCATTGCTTTGACATCCTTGTAAAGATCTCATTATTATGAAAGATGACACTTGTTAAGTATTTGTAGTTTCAAATGGGTTGTCGGTAATTGTAAAATGTTAGGTTTATTTCAATTGAAATAGTATGTGCATGTTGATAGCGTTGACTTTAATCTTGGGGTCAAGCAATGACACTTTTACTGATGTTGCCTTAACATCATCAGACGTTCAAGGGAAATTCACACTCATCATCAGACACACAACAGGATCAGACGCTCGACCCACGTTCCATTCGTACGAATCAACCTTCAATCGTGCGAATTAGCTACTTTCGTGCGATTGAACCTTCATTCGTGCGATTGGACTCAGTCGCACCACACAACACACACATTCGCACGACCCAACCTCCATGCGCACGAATCAACCCTCAATCGTGCGAATTAGCTACTTTCGTGCGATTGAACCTTCATTCGTGCAATTGGACTCCAGTCGTGCGAAACACGCACAATCGCATAACTCAGTCGGTCACCTGACTCAATCGCACACAATCATTCATACGCATGACTCAATCGTATACACTTATTCGCACGCATGACTCAATCGCATACAAACACCCAGTCGCACGACATGCCTAGTCGCACAACTCAGTCGCACGATTGACTTAGACGCATGATTCAGTCGCACGACTCACTCAGTCGCACGGCTCAATCGCATGACAGACCCAGTAGCCTGAACTGTGGAATCGCGACTGTGGTCGGGCTGAGCAGCCTCGAGCTGCTCTAACGCGAGTTTTACACCACAAGGACTTCCAGAAACACTCAACAAACATACATAAACATGAAACACAAGCAGAAAGACCTCACACGCACCCACACGACCTCATGTGCTTGGGTCGAACCCGAACACCCGAAACCCTAGTTTGGACAGCCATAAAAAGACAAGAAAAGAGACAACCAAAGTCGTCTACCTGCTAGAAATGAGTAGATGAGGCTGTAGATGAAGACTAGACGACGAAAACGAGACCACACGGGTAGATTTTGGTGCTAGAATGAAGAAAATGTGTGTGTAGGGAGTGAAGAGGTGAAGAAGATGAAGTGAGTGAGGATTGTGGCTGGGAATGGGGTTATATACCCAGCCCAAGTTTGCAAAATTACAAGTTTAGTCCCTGCACTTAACCCTCGAGTTTCCCAAAATTTGTTTCGGTTGATTACGACCTTAAAATGTTCGTTATATTAAGGTTAAAAGCGTGTTTAATGGCATTTGATAGTCTAAAACGGTCTTATTAATGACATGGTCGAAATTAAAAATGATATATTGGTGGTAATGGTGATGAAATTTATAAAAGGTTTATGCTTAACACACGTTCTCAGAGGAAGTACAGGCACAAGGGAAAAATAAGCAGACATGATTCCTTAAAGCACGAGTTCATGAAGAAAAGGAAGAATAATTAAAATATTTCTATGCTTATTTATGTCGTTCGACGGACCTTAGGTGACGGATGTCACAGTATCCCCAGTTGAGAGAATTTCGTCCCGAAATTCACTGGAGTTAGGTCCAAGAGTGTCATCCACGAATAGGTGTGGGTATTTGAGTTTCATTTGATCTTCTCATTCCCATGTAAACTCTGGCCCTCGTTTTGAATTCCACCTTACGCAAACAATTGGTATTCTGCTGCGCTTCAACTGTTTGACCTTACGGTCCATGACTTCAATGGGCTCCTAAAAAAATGAAGCTTTTGTCGATTTTGATGTCGTCAATGGGTATGTGAAGTGATTTTTCAGCCAAACACTTCTTGAGGTTCGACACATGGAAAGTATCATGCACACCATTGAGTTCTTGTGGTAACCTTAATCGGTAAGCCACTGGACCAATTCTTTCTGTAATCTCGAATGGTCCAACGTATCTTGGGGCTAACTTCCCTTTCTTTCCAAACCGAACAACTCCTTTCCAAGGAGAGACTTTGAGTAGCACTCGGTCCCCAACGTTGAATTCTAGAGGCTTTCGACGATTGTCGGCGTAGCTCTTTTGGCGATCTCTAGTGGCTTTCAGTCTATCTTTGATTTGGAAGATCTTGTCGGTTGTTTCCTGAATGATCTCTGGGCCTGTTAGCTGACTTTCACCAATCTCGGCCCAACAAACGGGTGATCTACACTTCCTTCCGTACAACGCTTCGAACGGAGCACACCCAATGCTGGTGTGGTAGCTGTTATTGTATGAGAATTCAATCAATGGCAAATGAGTATCCCAACTACCACCAAAGTCGATTACACACGCTCTCAGCATGTCTTCTAGCGTTTGTATGGTTCGTTCACTTTGGCCATCTGTTTGAGGGTGATAGGCGGTACTCATGTCTAATCGAGTGCCCATCACTTTTTGTAGTGTCTGTCAAAATCGTGAAGTGAATCGGCCGTCACGGTCGGATATGATTGACACCGGCACTCCGTGTCTTGTCACGACCTCTTTGATGTACAATCTTGCCAACTTGTCCATTTTGTAGTCTTCTCGGATTGGTAAGAAGTGTGCTGATTTCGTCATTCGATCCATTACGACCCATATCAAGTCATGTCCGCTGCTTGTTTTAGGGAGTTTGGTAATGAAATCCATGGCTATATTCTCTCATTTCCACTCGGGAATTTCAGGTTGTTGTAATAATCCCGATGGTTTCTGATGTTCGGCTTTAACTTTCGAACACGTCAAGCATCTGCTGACGTACGTAGCAATGTCTTTCTTCAGGCCTGGCCACCGGTACAGATCTTTGAGATCGTGGTACATCTTGTCAGCGCCAGGATGAATAGAATATCGTGTCTTATGTGCTTCATCCATGACCAAGGTGCGTACACCTCCCCACTTGGGTACCCATATACGGTCCACGAAGTACTGCACACCATCGTCCTTGCACATCAGTTGTTTGTCCAACCCTCGGATTCTTCTCCCGCAAGGTTTTCTTCTTTCAACGCCTCACTTTGTGCAATTTGGATCTGAGCTTTCAAATTTTTTTGAATGGTCAATCCCAAAGCTCGAGCACGTAGTGGTTTCACGCGCTCTTTGCGGCTTAGAGCATCAGCCACCACATTAGCTTTCCCCGAATGATACCGGATTTCACAATCGTAGTCACTAAGAAGCTCTACCCAACGTTGTTGTCGCATATTGAGTTCCTTCTGGTCCAGAATATGTTGAAGGCTTTTATGATCTGTGTATACGATGCATTTGGTTCCATACAGGTAATGCCTCCATATCTTAAGTGCGAATACTACAGCGCCCAACTCAAGATCATGAGTCGTGTAGTTCTTCTCGTGCACCTTAAGTTGACGCGAAGCGTAGGCGATCACCTTATCTTTCTGCATCAGTACACATCCCAACCCTTGATGCGAAGCATCACAGTACACCACAAAATCATCATTGTTATTATTGTTATTGTTATTGTATTGTTATTGTTATTGTTATTGTTATTGTTATTGTTATGTTATGTTATTGTTATGTTATTGTTATTGTTATTGTTATTGTTATTGTTATTGTTATTGTTATTGTTATTGTTATTGTTATTGTTATGTATTGTTATTGTTATTGTTATGTATTGTTATTGATTGTTATTGTTATTGTTATTGTTATGTTATTGTTATTGTTTTGTTATTGTATTGTATTGTTATTGTTATGTTATTGTTATTGTTATTGTTATTGTTATTGTTATTGTTATTGTTGTTATTGTTATTGTTATTGTTATTGTTATTGTTATGTTATTGTTATTGTTATTGTTATTGTTATTGTTGGTTGTTATTGTTATTGTTATTGTTATTGTTATGTTATTGTTATGTTATTGTTATGTTATTGTTATTGTTATTGTTATGTTATTGTTATTGTTATTGTTATGTTATTGTTATGTTATTGTTATTGTTATTGTTATTGTATTGTTATTGTTATTGTTATTGGTATTGTATTGTTATGTTATTGTTATTGTTATTGTTATTGTTATTGTTATTGTTATTGTTTTGTATTGTTATTGTTATTGTTATTGTTATTGTTATGTTATTGTATTGTTATGTTATTGTATTGTTATTGTTATTGTTATTGTTATTGTATTGTTATTGTATTGTTATTGTTATGTTATTGTTATTGTTATTGTTATTGTTATGTTATGTTATTGTTATTGTTATGTTATTGTTATTGTTATTGTATTGTTATTGTTATTGTTATTGTTATTGTTATTGTTATTGTTATTGTTATTGTTATTGTATTGTTATTGTTATTGTTATTGTTATTGTTATTGTTATTGTTATTGTTATTGTTATTGTATTGTTATTGTTATGTTATTGTTATTGTATTGTTATTGTTATTGTTATTGTTATTGTTATTGTTATGTTATTGTATTGTTATTGTTATTGTTATTGTTATTGTTATGTTATTCTTGTTATTGTTATGTTATTGTTATTGTTATGTTATTGTTATTGTTATTGTTATTGTTATTGTTATGTTATTGTTATTGTATTGTTATTGTTATTGTTATGGTATTGTTATTGTATTGTTATTGTTATTGTTATTGTTATTGTTATTGTTATGTATTGTTATTGTTATTGTTATTGTATGTTATTGTTATTGTTATGTATTGTTATGTTATTGTTATTGTTATTGTTATGTTATTGTTATTGTTATTGTATTGTTATTGTATTGTTATGTTATGTATTGTTATTGTTATTGTTATTGTATGTTATGTTATTGTTATTGTATTGTTATTGTTATTGTTATTGTTATTGGTATTGTTATGTTATTGTTATTGTTAGTTATTGTTATGTTATTGTTATTGTATTGTTATGTTATTGTTATTGTTATTGTATTGTTATTGTTATTGTTATTGTTATTGTTATTGTTATTGTTATTGTTATTGTTATTGTTATGGTATTGTTATTGTATGTTATTGTTATTGTTATTGTTATGTTATTGTTATTGTATTGTTTGTTATTGTTATTGTTATGTTATTGTTATGTTATTGTTATTGTTAGGTTATTGTTATTGTTATTTATGTTATTGTTATTGTTATTGTTATTGTATTGTTATTGTTATGTTATTGTATGTATTGTTATTGTATTGTTATTGTTATGTTATTGTATGTTATTGTTTTGTATTGTTATTGTTATTGTTATTGTTATTGTATGTTATTGTTATTGTTATTGTTATTGTTATTGTTATTGTTATGTTATTTATTGTTATTGTATGTTATTGTTATTGTTATTGTTATTGTTATTGTTATTGTTATTGTTATTGTTATGTTATTGTTATTGTTATTGTTATGTATTGTTATTGTTATTGTTATTTTATTGTTATGTATTGTTATTGTTATTGTTATTGTTATTGTTATTGTTATTGTTATTGTTATTGTTATTGTTATTGTTATTGTTATTGTTATTGTTATTGTTATGTTATTGTTATTGTTATTGTTATTGTTATTGTTATTGTTATTGTTATTGTTATTGTTATGTTATGTTATTGTTATGTATGTTATGTTATGTTATTGTATGTTATTGTTATTGTTATGTTATTGTTATTGTTATTGTTATGTATTGTTATTGTTATGTATGTTATGTTATTGTTATTGTTATTGTATTGTTATGTTATTGTTATTGTTATTGTTATGTTATGTTATTGTTATTGTTATTGTTATGTATTG